>CM038489.1:3680223-3695739 GCA_021464305.1 Kandelia obovata
GTAAATGCTTTTGTGTGGATATAAGTCTGATTCTTGTCGAAAGAGACTAAGAGAAAGGACAAGGATTTGGAAGGTTCAGAATATTAACTCTTAGAGTCTAATTTATGGTTAAAAAGTAACGATTCTCTTAACTTAGTCATTGCATTGTGTGATTTCTAGTTGGGTAGTTCCTTGAATAGTAGATAAGAGCTTTTTCACTTGACTACATGTTGAAATCATCGTTAGGGTCTTTTCCACAGCTATGTGGGCTTAGTTTGGTGGGTTTGAAACTTTTATGAGAGAAAAGCATTGTGCTATTTGAATAAACTTCTCGAATATTATGGCTGCCTTGAAATTAAGCATGACGGAAACGGTATGTTTGTGAGCGTTATCTCTGTTACTCCAGGATTTGGTACTTGCTAAGGTCAGTTTTAGTGATGATGTTTGAAATGTTGTATTGAGGAAGTTTGAGACATTGTTGTTAAAGGAGACAGTATATGATGCTTGGGTATTTTTTTGTTTTTTTTTGGTGCTTAGGTTCTCTAGAGTTTAATAACAGTCATTTAACATGATAGGAATTGGAGCCATATCTTTAAGGCCAATCGTATGCCTTAATAATAATGAGTTTATAAATTATTACAGTAATGTTGCGAGCCTAGGAATATGGTGTTTGTATGATTGAGTAAAATAATGTAGTGTATTAGACTTATAATTTCATCTCACAAAATTTTTTCCAAATTCATCTTTTTCTGTTGGTCTTTTCAATGCTTTGCTTACTCTTTTTGTTCTCAATCCACGATCTCATTTTGGCGGTGTAAGGTTCACTGAAAGGAGATGATTCTGAGTAATGGTCAGGGAATGCTCTGGCGTGGCTATTTGGTCTACATGAAGGAGCTGGATGCACCCACATTTGCCCGTTGCGGCACTTGTTCCTGGCGTGTGTTGTACGTTTTTGACATTGTGACTTTTGTTTATTTGTTTGGTTTGTATTTTGATACTCTGCATTTAGGTATTGTTGTGTCAGCATCATTGTGCTTTTTCCTATAGAGTTGCACTGAAATACCTGTGTGTTGAGAGTTAGCTATTATAGGGCTTGTTCTGCTTTTGTGCTGCTAATCATTCGGTTATAAGCGAGTGGTCACTAAAGTTGTTAATCTGGGTGTCTCAGGGATTTGTTGCAACTGGACTGAATATCTGCCTGTGTCTGCTTTGCATTTACTGCTTAAAAATCTAACGCTTTAAAACATGTGACTTTTGATTGTACACTTCTATGTGACGACTGGATATCCTGGTTGTTGTGCTTATTTTCATGGTTCAGGAGATGTTTGACCTAGCTGCTTATTCTATGAGGGACTGGTGATTTTCGCATTACTTCTTATCATTAACTATTGGATTGAAAAATAAGATAATATGTATCTACGTAGACCCAGTTAGCCTCACCAAGTTTGGGGCTTAACTAGAAATGCAGCCAGAGATGTGCTTGACAATGTCTCCTGAATAAATGTTTGAATGGGCTTAGTTTCAGGCTCAGAAGGGACCGGTAGCAGACGTCAGGAACTTAAAATTTGGAGTTTTGGATGAGGGGCAGAAGAAAGCGAAACAACAAGGTAAAAGTTTTAGCAAGTGAAGGCACCGAAAATAAAAAATAAAAAGTGGGGCCAAGATAAAATTTCAGGAATAAATTATTCAATTTACTATATAAATTAAGAAATAGTATTTTGATTTGAATAAAATTATATAAAATTTTGCAATAATGGAACCCTCTATTTGTTTGATTAAATTTATGTGATCGAGTTTATTTAATTAAATATTTAATGAATTTTAAAATATTTATAACATGAAGTTATATTTTAATTTTTCATTTTATCTAATAAAAATGTTAAATATTATCATGCAATTATAATTTAAGAATACATTATAAGCTATATTGCGTATATTGTTTTATTACTCCAAAAATTCTCTATTACTATAATAGTTTGACCATATTAATGTTAATAAGCTTTGGGTCACCTTGGAGAAGCAATGCATGTCACTTTATATATGTCTCCTTTATATAACTTATTTAGTTCCTATCTATTCTCTCTCTCACAAACTCCTTAGTTGTAACCTTGTGTTCAATTAATTGCGGAAGCTCCAGACTAATTGTCACACTAATTTTCCTCTTACAAGAAATTAATTTAAGTTATGATAAGCAATACAAATGAGTCTCAAATCCTGATGTTGCCCATCTTGGTTGCCTTACTCATTGTACCCAAAGTATATCATTTTTTATCATTAATACTGCTTTATCTTAGGTAATTAGAAGTTGAGGAACAGTAGTCAAGATATATGACAAAAGATGAAACTTCATTGGAAACTTTTAACAATTAATTGAATATACCAAAGGGGAACGATTCTCAGAAGAGGATTCATAGGGTTTTCCCCACAAAATCCTTTTAAGCAAAATTATATTATTATTGCTTCTTGCTTCCATGTCATTCTAGCTAATATTATGATCAATTCTAACTATACTAAGACCATTGTTTTTGGGGGTCACGTTATTGGTGAAGGGGAATCATAACATTTTTATTCATCGATTCTTCCTATTTCTTATTGTTAGCATTGTTAATAGGGTAATTGTCATCAAACTATTCTTAAAAGAAAAAGATAAAATATCATGTCAATTTAAGTTTTGGTATTTAGTCATATTGGTTGCTCCTACTATTCTTATATGTAATGATCAGTTTGGAACCTATAATTTGAAGAAAATATTGATGTTTTTGGTGTACATGTATATATATGATATATAGGCTTAAAGGATAATCAATTAATCTTGGTATTTTTCTCTTTGCATGAGATTAATTATTTTCAAAATGAGCAATTGTACCTATTTTAAGAAACTAATAGGCAGTATAGTTGTATCAGGAAAGAAAGTCAATTTAATACTCATTAAGGGTCATTAGCTAATCATAAGGGGTCTATTGTCAATTTAAATACTCATTAAGGGTCCATTAGCTAATCTAAGGGGTTATTTATTGGTCTGTATTCAATGATTTTTTAAAGGTATTATGATTTGGATGACAAGTTGCCAAAACTAAATTTTTCCCCATTTTTGTTCCAGAGATTATCAAAATTTCTTGTATATGTGGTACATTTTGATAACGAGTGGCAATAACTCATGAGACTTGTTATGGACCTTTTCTTCCCTGATATCCTCTATTTTCTTGATTTTGCTTCTTTTTGCTTTCATAATCGTTTAAAAGTTCATCAAGGTGTGTAAAAACATTAATGAACTGATAAATAGTTAGGAATTGGGAAATTTACTACATTTTGTTTCTTTAGTTTTGTTATTTTCTTGATTTATTTGTCCTTTATAATTATAATAACTATCGAAGGGATGACATGAGAAATTCTTCTTCTTCGTTCACACATTGAAAAAGGATAAGAAGTTTGTTCCTATTTGAAAAAACCATTCTCGTATTTTAAAATATATTTAACAATTTAAACCTATTAATTTTGTTAAATATGAAAATAACATACAATATATAAACATTGTGTCTTTATATAATGTTAAATATTTAATTTACTTTAAATAGTAAATCATAATTAAATTAATTTAACTAAACTTATTTTTACTAAAATTTCTAAATAACTTAATTTAGATTATTTCAACATTATTCTTAATCTGATTCGGTGATTTCACGAATCCTTACATTTTTTTTTTTCAATTTAACAAATACTTTATATGTGCTTTTGAAAATGTCAATCAGCTTGATTTTTACATTTACAATGTTTCATTTAATTTCTCTTTTAATCAATTTGATCTATTAAGAAAATAAAAATGAGTATCAAATAATGTTTATTATATTATATGTGTCATAAGATTCTTAGATAATTGTTTTGCAAAAAATATTACAAATAAATATCTTTAATTGATTTTAATTAGAAATATAAATTCAACTTAGTAATTATTACAATCAAATAGTTTGATTAGCACTTGAAATTGCAATTTACATATTATTCTTTATAAGTTCAAAGTACAATCAATAAATATATTTGAAAATTTACAAAAAGTAATAAATTTTTAAATTTTGAAATAAATACTTATAAACTATATTAGTGTCAATTTTTATAAAAGTTCTCCAAGATTGCAATTAATGTTTTTGGAACTATTTATAACTCAGTAAGCATAATCTTCTAACAAATAAAGATTTAAATTAACTTCTGATTGTTTTAATGTTGAGAAAATAAGAAATTAGACCAAATTTTTCATTTTAAATTTTATGCATCAATAGACTTTTTAGTTATTAATCATTTAAGACATTTACTTGTAAGAGATAAGGTATGAACATATGGTACATCAATAAGATATTATTATAATTCATTGACTTTCATGTATTAAACATAATAAGAAATGATAACTTTCTATAATTGCTCATGAAAAAGAATCAAATACAACTTGTTTCATATTCTAGCATGTTATTTCAAATCATTAAGTGCTTTTTTTTTTTAGCTTATTATGCCTTTTTTTTTTTCTTTTTTCACAACCTAATAGTTATTTAACATACACTTCTTATTTAAGAGAACCATTGAGAAAAAATTTGACTTCAACATTAGATTTGATGAAGTTTTCCAATGATTCACGCAATCAAAGCATTACAGTCTGATAGTCTTCATTTGATCAACATGAAGAGAAATACCTTATGATAGTCCATGGGTCATATTAATTTATTCAAATTATTTTGTGACTAATTTGTTTTATATCTCTCCTTACTCTTATATTATTCAATATCTTTTTCATAGTCTTGAATACCTATTTTAACAATAAATTAGTTTTTATAATCTTATGGGAGTATTGGTATAATCTCGGTGTCTTATTCTTCATAATCACTTGATTTCTTTAATTATTGGCATTAACATAAGTTTGATCTTAAAATTGTCTCATGAAATGATACATATTACAATATTAATATGACAAATGTACCAAATTCTCATTATTGTTAATAAATTATAAAGAAATTAACCTCAAAACTTTATCAATGTAATTGATTATAGCCATTTCTCTTCGTCTTCCATTCTCTTGAGGCTTATGAACATAGGATCTAAATAGCCAACTTAATGAAACTTCCTCAATTTTGCCATTAGAGACTATAGCTTGTAGTTTTTTTTGTTTTTTCATAAGTAATAATAATGTTCTTTACATTTTTATTATTTCACAATCTCTTTTTTATCAAAGATGAAACACCTTATATTCATTTGGGCATTCAGTCATTTCAAGCTTATTGTTATTTTCATAATTGAATATATCCTTCATTTTAGTACTTCATTTTGTGGTGTATACACTTACTTTTTGCACTTTTAATTGGTACACTTGATGAATTCAAAGAACTGTGTAATTATAATTGAAATTTTAACAACTGCAGTAACTAATATAAGGACTTAATTTTCATCAATCTATACTTTCCTGATGCATAATTAAACTATCTAATTAATTCACCTCAGACCTGCACTCATTACAAAATGATCACATTGTGGCATGAGTAAGACTTTAATATTAAACTTTTCATAACCTTCCCTACCATCGCCTTTTCTTATGTCTTACCTTGACCTCTATTTCTGTAAGGTCTAATCCTTTTAATCATTATATCAATTGTCACTATTCCATAATTATAGTAGCGACTTTTTTACTGATTGTTGGCATAGTTACCGACCCCATCCTTATAATAAAAAGAACTTTACTTCTACTTTGATTGATCACTCTAATTTACTTTTTGATAGGGTTTGAACTTTGGAATGTTTGCTTTAAACTGGGTTTTCTCAGCGTGCTGTCATCGAGTTTTGCAACATAAACTTGTAGTATAGATCAATTGTCATCATAAGGGCAAGTCATATGCTTATTTTTATATTTTAACCCACAATAATGTTTGGTATCACAATGTGAGTTATCCATAAGATCTTTTTCAATTTTATATAATCATTCCAAGTAAAACTTTCTAAATTCTTATTTAATTTTGTCAAAAGAATTTATTTATATAGAATAAAATAGTTTCTAAATTTCTAACCTACAAAAGCCAATTACAAAGTTTTGACAATTTTCATTCAATTAACATGAAAAATTATCTCATGATGTTATGAGTCATTTTATTATTAAATTCTTTTTGTGACCAAATTTTATTTTATATCTCTTTATTTTTATATTTGACTTATTCATTAATTTTAAAAAACTCATTTAATCATTTTAGTAAGTGCTTTACTAAGCTGTTGTTGATACATTGGTGGATTTCTCTATTATTCTTTCATGATCTTACTTTCTTTATTCATGATATTCACCTAGTTGTATCTTGAATGTCTCATCAATTGATACAGATTCATAATATATAATTATGAAAAAATACACAAGTCCCATCATTATTAATAACATTATAAGAAATTAACTTATAATCTTACAATGTAATTAATGTTGGCAATTGTATTCGTTAGTGGCTGGTGTAATAATGTTAATTAATGTACTGGTTAATTAATGAATGTGTTTAAGAATGTAAATGAACTAGATCTGCACCTCGCCTGAAACAACAACCAAGTTGTGCAGCTGGCAATTGCATGGTAATGCTTGGTAGTCTCCAATGTTTATGGCAGACTACACTTTCTTATGAGGTCAGCCAAACGGGTAATTCACATCTTATGTTAATCTATAATATGAATTATATATTTAACCATCATATCTACTACCATCATACATTCATCAATGAATTATTGACATGCGGCATTCTAGAAAAGTAAGACCAATAACTCTGGGTATAACATTTACATTCAATTGAGTTAGTATGCTAGTAGTACCGATTAGCATGAAGCAGACGAGTCTTAATTATTTGAACAAGCATTACAAATTGTTAAAAAAGTGGTAATTAAGAATTTAAATAGCTTAAGAAATGGGAAGATAATGGTTTTCCTTGGCATTTTCAAATTCTCGAAATAAAATTGTATGAAAGCAATCATTCGTTCCTTACGAACTTATTGTGAGACAGACAAACCGAAATTCCAAGTCTACGGCCCTCAATAGCATGTTCTTAAAGTCTATTCCAAGAATCCAACAAAAAATAATTTTGAAAACAGAAAAATAATTTATGGTTTCTCAACGTGTGGCCCTTGGCATATAGTTTTTCAAAGTTCGTCCAAAAGACATCTATTCATAAAAAGATACAACAAATATACAACAAAAAGAAAAGCCTTAGCAATTGTCAAGCATTGGCAAATTCATTTCCAATTTAGTCGACTTATCATACGCTAAATTTGTTGTTTATTGTAGGTTTTTTTCAAATTATTAGTTATTATTTTAGTTTCTTTGGATTAAAAATTTAGCGTATACTTTTATGTTAGATCAAAGTGCTATTTTTTTCAGTTTTGATGTTGCCAATATTGGATTGAACATTGCTTTAGTGTGATTGTATTCTTGCTGAAATTCTTATGTGTAGCCGCCTATGAGTATAATGTGTTTTTTCTTGTTATATAGGTTGTATGTTTGAATTTTAAGTTGTTGAAAATTCTCTAGTAATTGTTCTTGGTAAGCTATGAGATGTTGGACATTTTTTGGCTACGGCTTCAGTTTGAAGATTCAACTGGCACAAATCAACTTCGATACAAAGAGCTTCAGCTGGCGCAATCTGAATTAATTCATCTATTGGGAAGCTTCTTTGTTGAAAATCTTGTCAAGAGGAAACTTGGAGTCAAAATTTCTAGTGTTGGCAAATCTTTCTGGAAACATTTGTGAAAACATTTTCTTAAACAAGTGGCCAATCGAGAATCTCTGCAATCGATCAATCGACGAAAAAAAGTTAAACAAGTAGCCAGAAAGGAACCGCGGAGACTTTCTTATACAAGGATGCGATGCACATACCCAATTGAAAAATAAATAATTACTTGCATGTTTCTTTTGCATGTTTCTTTTGGCAAAACTCTTGTCCGTATGCTTAAATGATAGAGATGGGGTTTTTATATGTAATATTGAATTAACATAACTCACTTTTTAGTAAGTGAACTTAGAAAATGTTGTTAATAAAATTTTCATTTATGTCATTTATGGTGAGGAAGAGTGATAGAGTTTTTTCCTTTATTAAAAAAACAAAAAGAAAAATTCTCCTTTAACAACATTTTTATTTGTTAAAAATAAAAATATTTATTGCTCTACTTTTCACATATTTGATTTATTTAATGAATTTATTTGTTTAATTTAAAATAATTTCAAAGCCTGAAAAATGATTTAACCAAAAATAATAATATATTTAAAATGATTATACCTAAATATATATGAGGTGAAGTTTCTACTAATCTCATATATTAAATTTTAATTTCTTTTTGAGTTAGATTACTTTTTTAAAATTCTAGTTATTTTTTAAATAGATTATTTTTTGGGGTTTGAATCATTTTCAGATAAGTTTATTGATTAATTAACTAATCCAATTGTTTATATTAAGATAGAATAATTATAAATTATTTTTGAAAGAAAATAATATGAAATTTTGATTGAATTGTTTTACATCAACAATTGTCACGGGGAATTGCATGTTCGCTCTAAACGATGTGGAAAATTCATTATTATATGAATAATGATATTTCTTACCACTCAAATTTTCTTACACAAATATAATTAAAAATAGACTTAAAATAAAAAAAATATTTAATTTTTTTTTTTTTTTTTTCAAATCAAATTTATCCATAACACTAAAAAAATTAGTATTCTTACCTTTTTTTTTTACATTCTATTTAACTTCTTCTTTTTTAAAAGAAAATAACTCTTGATTTTACACGGTAACAAATGAGGTCTACTTAAATAAAAAAATAAAAAAATAATTTTTTTATAATTTCAGACAATAATTGAGTATATCTAAAAAAACAACAAAAATAAAATGACGAGCACTTTTTATTTTTATTTCATAAAGTCCATATTGTAAGCTGCTCCTGTGTATATATATATATATATATATATATATATGGACTGAACGTAATTTAATCCGTCCAACAACACAACGAACAAGAAGTTTAGCGCAGGAAGACAGAGAGATGGAGGCAGTGTTCAAAGTGGCAGCCCTTTGTGGGTCTCTCCGTAAAGCCTCAGTCAACCGTGGCCTACTTCGTGCTGGTGCAATAAACACTTTTTCTCTTTTCATCTGTTAATTGTTTTTGTTTTGTTTTTTTTTTTAAATTTTGTTAGTTTATGTTTCGCTGTTTCTAGGTAATTCTTTTTCGAAGTTGGAATCTTTGCTTTGATTTTGAGTTGGGTGCGTGTGGTTTTGACACGAATTGTTATGGCTTGGTGTTCTGTTTTCTCTGTTTTGTAGCAATTGAGCTAAGCAAGGAGTCGGTTCGGGGTTTTGCAAATTGAATACTTAGATATATCCACACTGCCAATGCTGAACACTGATCTTGAAGTTGGTGGTTCTTTCCCGCCGGTTGTTTGAAGCTTTCGGGAAAAGAATCTGGAAGCAGATAGTGTCCTTTTCGCCTCGCCGGAGTATAACTACTCCGTAGCTGGTATCCCTTCTACTTCTCTCTAACCATAGCTGATGTATAGCATATACAATGTTTCTATCTGCATGATGTGTTAAACTCTTTGATCTTGGAGTTGGAAGGGCGGAAAAAGATAATTAGAGCGAATTGAATTTTGTCAAAAAATCTTAATTAAACAATTTTAGAACTAAGTAAATACAAGTCGAAGTTTTGTGGAATGACGGGACTATTTTATTTCGTTTTGGAAAGTTACAAGTTTAAGAAATTAAATCAATTTCTCCTATTTAAAAAATAAAAATCAAGTGAATACAAAGTGGAATTTAACATTTTTATCCCCAAGGAGATTAAGGTGGTCATAGCATCGTGAGACTCTCCTTGGATGATCTTTCTACGAGACCTTTCTCTTCATGGATGCTTACTTTTGGCTTTCATAATCCTACTATGTTGCATCCAATATGCATGGAATTCTTTATGAATTGTAAACAGTCAGAAATTGGGAAATTTAGCACGTGCCTTTAATACTAAAAGTTTCCGTTTATTTTTCATATTAAAAAATCTCCAATATTCGCCGCAGCTGAATGCGATTTAATCAAAACTTTAGAAGTGAATATTTGACTAGAACACCCGTTTAATGCTTCCAAAAGATGAATTCTTTTTGGTCCGCTAATGCTTTCTTTTCTCTTCATTTGGACAGCACTTTGAAGAATGCATTGATTGGGCGTCCAGGCCACCAAACTGTTGGGCTAATAAGGCTGCTGCCATAGTAAGTGCCGGGCAGATTTTGGAGGTGGCCGATCACAGTACCATCTTCGCCAAATTGGAGTTACTTACCTCCATTTCATCAACAAACCTGAGTTTTTTCTTGAATGAATTTGCCCCTCCTGCAAAATTTGACAGCGATGGCAACTTGGTTGATCCGGCAGCCAAAGAAAACTGAAGGAAGTTCTTTTAAGCCTGCATGCATATATTCAACGACTCAAAGGTAACTGCTAATAATTTGTGAGCGGGACTACAGCCATCTTGTTATTTCGTACGCCTACAATGAAATGAAATTGAAGCAGCACTTTGTTTTTCAATTTTTATTCCTTGTATTCATTTGTCCCCGTAATCATAATAACTATAAAGGCAATAAGATGGGTGAGCTTTTGTTTCTTTGTTCGTATATTAAGAAGGTAAGTTTGTTGGATAAGTTTTATTTGAAAAAATATCTCTCACAATTTTAATATATTTAAATGATTAATAGGAACATTAGTAATTTTATTAAACTAATAAATAATACATAATTATTAAAAATACATATAATAATATAGAAATTATATCTTTATATAATATTAAATACTATAATTTTAACTTAAATAATCAAATTATATTAAATTAAATTTAATTAACTGATTTTGTTAGTATTAACTTTTTTTTTAAAACACTCACTTATTATATATATTTTTAACTAAATGAAAATTTTTTTTATAATACAATAACAACTGAATATAATATTTAGTTTATATTAACTCTTCTAAACATTCTCTCGAATAGTTTGTTACATAAAGGATAAAGTGTTAATCATCAAGTATGGATTAGTGACCACCATCAAGTTTAAAAGCTTAGGGATGAGATATAGGGTTTGAATTTCATAACTTACTCATTTTCATGTCCAATTCAAGCTTAGGGGTGGAATTCCATGGCCAGGCGTGCTGGTAAGGCATTTATTATCAGAATATACCATCTAATAAGAATGATTTTGCAATTTTTTTTTCCTCCGATTTTGATTTAAGAACTTGTGTCATTTTTGTGTTGCTGCCAGGCTTAAACAGAAGTGGCAAGAGCTACAGGCTGAGCTGGGTAAATTACCTTAAGCCTGTGCTGTCTGGCCTTAAAAGAGGTCTAATTTCACCTCTGGAGGATTGAATTATTATTGAGCTGCATGCTTTCTGGGATTAACAAGTAATACATCTCTCTTAAATTGTACCTTTAAGTTGTAGTTGTAGTTAGTTACTGTATTGTTACAGTTGCCATTCATAATTCCCATAAAGTGCTAGTGAAGAGACACTCTTTGGTTAGAGAGACTAGCTGCTGTGGCAAAACTAGTTATTTTCTATGATTTTTACGCAGATAGACAACTATTGCCAGATACTTGACTGGCCAGACAGACAATGAGATAAAGAACTACTTGGGACCCCATCTTAACAACAAAGAGAGATACTCTTAAATATGAGAGAAGCAAAAAGCTTAAGTTTTAAATAAAAAATGACAGAATCAAGATCAACAACAGCAAGAGCAACAAAAAAACCGAAGATTAAATGAAAAGTTTCAGTAATGCACGTGATGTATCCGGACAGGAAGAAAAGCTTTTTATGTACCCCACCTTGGAGTATCAATGCTTGGCTGTGATGTATATGGAGGTTGCACCTTGGGCAGATTCTGTAACAGAGGATGGGCTATGGGGTGACCTGTGGAATCTAGATGAACCATACCCAAATAATTATTGCAGCAAGATGGCCACTGTGGCCTTAGAGGGATCCAAAATATGGGTACAGGTGCCACAACGCTATTTGTATCCCCACTGCCAATAGTAAATACCGATCTTGAAGTTGGTGGTTCTTTCCCGCCAGTTGCTGAAGCTTTCTGAAAAAAGATTCTCGAAGCAGATAGTATCCTTTTCTCCTGGCTGGAGTATAACTACTCCATCGCTGGTATCCCCTTCTACTTCTCTCTAATCATAGCTGATGTATAGCATATACATTGTTATCTTGTATTGATGTTAGCCCTAAATCTTAGTTTTTGGGCTGTCCTGGGGGAAGGGATGTGAACATGGTGACCCAGAAAAGATAAATTAGAGGCAATTGAATTTTCTCAAAAATTCTTAATTAACAGATTCAGAACTATGTAAATATGAGAGCGAGTCCTTATGAAATGGTAAGACTACTTTATCATGGTTTGGAGGTTACAAGTTTAAGTTACAGAAATAGTTTCTTTCAGTAATTATGGGTGAGACTACATACATCTGATCTTGTCCTATTGCTTGCATTTCTTCATGCAATGGCTGATCAATAAGTTAAAATATCTGTGTCTCTGCATCTCTCCATTTGCTTTACACAATGGACGAGGTGATCACTTCCTCTGGTGCATCATCTTCATCGTCGTCATCGTCATCTTTTCCATCAGCCTCATCTCGTCCATCCATTTTACCCTCTACCATGCCTTTCCTCGCCTCATTCCTCGCCTTTGCTCTTGCCCAGCTCCTCAAGCTCTTCACCATCTGCTCTCTCTCTCTCTCTTTTCTGGGCAGGGTGCAAAATTTTTTAATGTTTTGTTGATAATCTGTGCAATTGGGTCGTTGAGAATTATGTGTTTCATTCAGTTTGTGTTAAGCATGTATCTGCATTCTGTTGTCTTTTGTTTGAGTTCTGTTTATGAGAATTCTGCATTTAACTTCTCTGTTCTTTTTGCTTTTGTGTGGATATAAGCTTCTTGTCGAAGAGACTAAGAGAAGGACAGGAATTTGGAAGGTTCGAAACTTTAGTCTAATTTCATGGTTAAAAGATAACGATTCTCTTAACTAGTCATTGCATTTGTATTTCTAGTTGGGAGTTCCGAATTGTTGCTTTTCACTTGCTACGTGAATCACGAGGCTTTTCCACAGCTATGTGGGTTTTGTGGGTTGAACTAGATAGAAAAGCATTGTATTTGAATAACTCTCGAATATTATGGCTGCCGAATTAGCATGACGGAACGTAGTTTGTAGCTTATCTCTGTTACTCCGAGGATTTGGTACTTGCTAGATCAAGTTTTAGTGATGATGTTTGATGTTGTAAATAAGGAAGTTTGAGACATTGTTGAAGGAGCAAGATTGATGCTTGGGTTTTTTTTCTTTTTTTTTGGGCTTAGGTTCTCTAAGTTATATACGTCATTTAACTGATTAGGAATTGGACATATCTTTAGGCAATCTTGCCTTTATATAAATGAGTTTATAATTAATTACAGTATGTTGAGGCTAGGAATATGGTGTTTGTATGATTGAGAACAATAATTAGTGTATTAGATTTAATTCATCTCCAAAATTTTTTTCCAATTCATCTTTTTCTGTTGGTCTTTTCATGCTTTGCTTACTCTGTTTGTTCTCATCCACGTCTCATTTTGGCGGTGTAGGTTCACTGAAAGGATAATTGGATCAGGTGGAATGCTCTGGCAGTGGCTATTGGTCTACATGAAGGAGCTGGATCACCCACATTTGCTGTTGCACTTGGTTTGGCGTGTGTTGTACGTATTTGACATTGTGCTTTTGTTTATTTGTTTGTTTGTTTTGATACCTCTGCATTTATGGTTTTGTGTCAGCATCATTTTGCCTTTTCCTATAGATGCAGAATACCTGTGTTGATGAGGTAAGCTCATTATAGGGCTTGTTCTGCTTTTGCTGCTAATCTACGGTTCATAAGCGAGTGGTCACTAAAGTTGTTAATCTGGGTGTCTCAGGGAATTTGTTCAACTGGACTGAATATCTGCCTGTGTCTGCTTTCATTTACTGCTTAAAAATCTAACTTTAAAACATGTACTTTGTTGTACATTATTGTGCGGTGGATATGCTGATAGTGCTTTATTTATCTGTCAAGGAGAGTTATTGACCGTACTCTTATGGTTATGAGGAAATGTACGGTGGACTTTCGGCATACTCTTTCATTAACATTGACTTGAAAAAAATAAAAGAAAATATGTATCTACGTAGACCAGTAGCCCCACCAAGTTTGGGCTTAACTAGAAAATGCAGCCAGAGATGTGCTTGACCAAGTCCTCCCTGAATAAAGTATTGAATGGGCTTAGTTTCAGGCTTCAAAAGGGACCGTAGCAGACGCAGGAAACTTAAAATTTGGAGTTTGATGAGGCAGAAGAAAGCGAAACAACAAGGCTAAGAAGTTTTAGCAGTGGAGGCAAACCGAAAATAAAAAAAATAAAAAGTGGGGCCAAGATAAAAATTTCAGGAATAAATATTCAATTTTACTATATTAATAAGAAAAATAATTTTTGATTTGAATAAAAATTATAAAAATTTTGCAATAATGGACTCTCATATTTGTTTGATTAAATTTATGTGACGAGTTTTATTTAATTAAAATATTTATAAATGAATTATTAAAATATTTATAAATGAATTATATTTTAATTTTTCATTTTATCTAATAAAAAATGTTAAAATATTATCATGCAATTATAATTTAAGAATAATTATTAAAGCTATATGCGTATATTGTTATTAACTCCAAAAATTCTCTTATTATAAGTAGTTTGACCATATTAATGTTAATAGCTTTGGTCACCTTGGAGAACATGCATGTCACTTTTATATATGTCTCCTTTATATACACCTTATTAGTTCCTATCTATTCTCTACTCTCACAAACTCCTTAGTTGTAACCTTGTGGTTCATTATTGCCGACTACATTGTCACACTAATCTTTCCTCTTACAAAGAAATTAATTTAAGTTATGATAAGCAAATACAATGAGTCTCAAATCCTGATGTTGCCCATCTTGGTTGCCCTTCTCTTTGTGACACCAAAGTATATCTATTTTATCATTAATCTGCTTATCTTAGTAATTAGAAGTTGGAGGAACAAGTAGTCAAGAACTATATAACAAAGATGAAACATTCATTGGAAACTTTAACAATTAATTGAATATACAAAGGGGACGATTCTCAGAAGAGGATTCATAGGGTTTTCCCACAAATCCTTTTAAGCAAATATATATTATTATTGCTTCTTGCTTCCATGTCATTCTAGCTAATATTATGATCAATCTAACTATAACTAAGACCATTGTTTTGGGACGTCACCGTTATTGGATGAAGGGGAATCATAACATTTTATTCATGATTCTTCCTTTTCTTATTGTTAGCTTGTTAATAGGGTAAATGTCATCAAACTATTCTTAAAAAGAAAAAGATAAAATATCATGTCAATTAAGTTTTGGTATCTTAGATCATATGTTGCTCCTACTATTCTTATATGTAATGATTCAGTTTGGAACCTATAATTTGAAGAAAATTTGATGTGTTTGGTGT